>JADCRB010000002.1:3140572-3156821 GCA_021464245.1 Carallia brachiata | reverse complement strand
AAAGTGAAAGAAAATCACTTATTTGCAAGAAATAAAGTGTTTTAGCCTCTTTATTAATGCCACAAAAGGTCCTATGCAACTAATAAATGCAAATCATTATCAATTGCACAGTTATTAGAGGGAATTGAATGTATTTATCAACTCAAAAGGTGTTAGAAATGCGTTTTGCATTGAAATTAAAGGTTTTTACAAGCAATTATGCTTAAATTAAGTTTAATTTGTGTTAAATAAGCCATTAAAATGAAAGAAAATCACTTATTTGCAAGAAATAAAGTGTTTTAGCCTCTTTATTCATGCCACAAAAGGTCCTATGCAACTAATAAATGCAAATAATTATCAATTGCACAGTTATTAGAGGGAATTGAATGTATTTATCATCTCAAAATGTGTTACAAATGCATTTTGCATTGAAATTAAAGGTTTTTACAAGAATTTATGCTTAAATTAACTTTAAATGGTGTTAAATAAGCCGTTAAAATGAAAGAAAATCACTTATATGCAAGAAATAAAGTGAGTTAGCATCTTTATTCACCCCACAAAAGGTCTTATGCAACTGAATGCAAATTATGATCAATTGCACACTTATTAGAGGGATTTGAATGTATTTATCACCTCAAAATGTGTTGGAAATGCGTTTTTCATTGAAATTAAAGGTTTTTACAAGTATTTGTGCTTAAATTAACTTTAATTTGTGTTAAATAAGCCATTAAAATGAAAGAAAATCACTTATTTGCAAGAAATAAAGTAATTTAGCCTCATTATTCACCCCACAAAAGGTCTTATGCGACTAATAAATGCAAATTATGATCAATTGCACACTTATTAGAGGGAATTGAATGTATTTAACACCTCAAAAGGTGTTCGAAATGCATTTTGCATTGAAATTAAAGGTTTTTACAAGAATTTATGCTTAAATTAACTTTAATTTGTGTTAAATAAGCCATTAAAATGAAAGAAAATCACTTATTTGCAAGAAATAAAGTGTTTTAGCCTTTTTAATCATGCCACAAAAGGTCCTATGCAACTAATAAATGCAAATCATTATCAATTGCACAGTTATTAGAGGGAATTGAATGTATTTATCATCTCAAAATGTGTTAGAAATGCATTTTGTATTGAAATCAAAGGTTTTTACAAGCATTTATGCTTAAATTAACTTTAAATTGTGTTAAATAAGCCGTTAAAATGAAAGAAAATCACTTATATGCAAGAAATAAAGTGAGTTAGCATCTTTATTCACCCCACAAAAGGTCTTATGTAACTGAATGCAAATTATGATCAATTGCACACTTATTAGAGGGATTTGAATGCATTTATCATCTCAAAATGTGTTGGAAATGCGTTTTTCATTGAAATTAAAGATTTTACAAGCATTGGTGCTTAAATTAGCTTTATTTGTTAAATAAGCCATTAAAATGAAAGAAAATCACTTATTTGCATGAAATAANTCATGAATTGCACACTTGTTAGAGGGAATTGAATGCATTTAACACTCCAAATGGTGTTGGAAATGTTTTTGCATTGAAATCAAGGTTTTTATAAGCGTTTATGCCTCATTTAGTGTATTTTTCTTAAATAAGTATTAAAATGAAAAAAATCGCTTTTGCGAAAGGAAATTGATTTAGCTCTTTATTCACGTCACAAATGGTTATGCAACTAATAAATACAAATCATGATCAATTGCCCACTTACTGGAGGGAATTGAATGCATTTAACACTGGAAAAGGGGTTGGAAATGTTTTTTGCATCGAACTTAAAGCTTTTTCTGAGCATTTATACTTCATTTAAGTTTAATTTAGTTAAATAAGCCATTAAAACGAAAGAAAAAGAAAACTCTTATTTGGAAGAAATGAAGTGATTTAGTCTCATATTCATCTCACAAATGGTCTTATACAACTAATAAATTCAAATCATGATCAATTGCACATTTATTAGAGGTAATTGGATGCATTTTACACTCCAAAATGTGTTGAGAATGCCTTTTGCATTGAAATTAAAGCTTTTTGTAAGCATTTATACTTCATTTAAATTTAATTTGGGTTAAATAAGCCATTAAAATTAAAGAAAATCGCTTATTTGTAAGAAATGAAGTGATTTAGCCTCTTTATTCATGCCACAAATGGTCTTATGCAACTAACAAATCAAAAATCATGATCAATTGCACACTTGTTAGAGGGAATTGAATGCATTTAAGACTCCAAATTGTGTTGGAAATGGTTTTTGCATTGAAATTCAAGGTTTTTGTAAAAATTTTTGCCTCATATAAGTGTATTTTGGCTTAAATAAGCCATTAAAGTGAATGAAAATCACTTATTTGCAGGAAATGAAGTGATTTAGCTTCTTTATTCACGTTACAAATGGTGTTATGCAACTAATAAATACAAATCATGATCAATTGCTCACTTACTAGAGAGAATTGAATGCATTTAACACTGCAAAAGGTGTTGGAAATGTTTTTTGCATTGAACTTAAAGCTTTTTCTAAGCATTTATACTTCATTTAAGTTCAATTTAGGTTAAATAAGCCATTAAAATGAAAGAAAAACTATTATTTGGAAGAAATAAAGTGATTTAGTCTCTATATTCATCTCACAAATGGTCGTATACAACTAATAAATTCAAATCATGATCAATTGCACACTTATTAGAGGGAATTGGATGCATTTAATACTCCAAAATGTGTTGGGAATGCCTTTTGCATTGAAATTAAAGCTTTTTGTAAGCATTTATACTTTATTTAAATTTAATTTGAGTTAAATAAGCCATTCAAATAAAAAAAATCACTTATTTGTAAGAAATGAAGTGATTTAGTCTCTTTATTTAAGCTACAAATGGTCTTATGCAACTAACAATTCAAAAATCATGATCAATTGCACACTTGTTAGAGGGAATCGAATGCATTTAACACTCCAAATGGTGTTGGAAATGCTTTTTGCATTGCAATTCAAGGTTTTTGTAAGCATTTATTCCTCATTTAAGTGTATTTTTGCTTAAATAAGCCATTAAAATGAAAGAAAATCGCTTATTTGCAAGAAATGAAGTGATTTAACCTCTTTATTCACGTCACAAATGGTGTTATGCAACTAATAAATACAAATCATGATCAATTGCCCACTTACTAGAGGGAATTGAATGCATTTAACACTCCAAAAGGTGTTGGAAATGTTTTTTGCATTGAACTTAAAGCTTTTTCTAAGCATTTATACTTCATTTAAGTTCAATTTAGGTTAAATAAGCCATTAAAATGAAAGAAAAACTCTTATTTGGAAGAAATGAAGTGATTTAGTCTCTATATTCATCTCAAAAATGGTGTTATACAACTAATAAATTCAAATCATGATCAATTGCACACTTATTAGAGGGAATGGATGCATTTAACACTCCAAAATGTGTTGGAATGCCTTTTGCAATTGAAATTAAAGCTTTTGTAAGCATTTATACTTCATTTAAATTTAATTTGGGTTAAAAAGCCATTAAAATTAAAGAAAATCACTTATTTGTAAGAAATAAAGTGATTTAACCTCTTTATTCGTGCCACAAATGGTCTTATGCAACTAACAAATCAAAAATCATGATCAATTGCACACTTGTTAGAGGGAATCGAATGCATTTAACACTCCAAATGGTGTTGGAAATGCTTTTTGCATTGAAATTCAAGGTTTTTGTAACCATTTATGCCTCATTTAAGTGTATTTTTGCTTAAATAAGCCATTAAAATGAAAGAAGAAATCGCTTATTTGCCAGAAATGAAGTAATTTAGCCTCTTTATTCACGTCACAAATGGTTATTTTGCAACTAATAAATAAAATCATGATCAATTGCCCACTTACTAGAGGGAATTGAATGCATTTAACACTCCAAAAGGTGTTGAAAATGTTTTTGCATTGAACTTAAAGCATTTTCTAAGCATTTATACTTCATTTAAGTTCAATTTAGGTTAAATAAGCCAATTAAATGAAAGAAAAACTCTTATTTGGAAGAAATGAAGTGATTTAGTCTCTATTCATCTCACAAATGGTCTTATACAAGTAATAAATTCAAATCATGATCAATTGCACACTTATTAGAGGGAATTGGATGCATTTAACACTCCAAAACGTGTTGGAATGCCTTTTTGCAATGAAATTAAAGCTTTTTGTAAGCATTTATACTTCATTTAAATTTAATTTGGCTTAAATAAGCCATTAAAATTAAAGAAAATAACTTATTTGTAAGAAATAAAGTGATTTAGCCTTTTTATTCGTGCCACAGATGGTCTTATGCAACTAACAAATCAAAAATCATGATCGATTGCACACTTGTTAGAGGGAATTGAATGCATTTAACACTCCAAATGGTGTTGGAAACGGTTTTTGCATTGAAATTCAAGGTTTTTGCAAAAATTTATGCCTTATTTAAGTGTATTTTGGCTTAAATAAGTCATTAAAATGAAAGAAAATCACTTATTTGCAGGAAATGAAGTGATTTAGCTTTTTTTTCACGTCGCAATGGTGTTATGTATCAAATAAATACAAATCATGATCAATTCACTTACTAGAGGGAATTGAATGCATTTAACACTCCAAAAGGTGTTGGAAATGTTTTTTGCATTGAACTTAAAGCTTTTTCTAAGCATTCATACTTCATTTAAGTTCAATTTGGGTTAAATAAGCCATTAAAATAAAAGAAAACTCTTATTTTGGAAGAAATGAAGTGATTTAGTCTCTATATTCATCTCACAAATGGTCTTATACAACTAATAATTCAAATCATGATCAATTGCACACTTATTAGAGGGAATTGGATGCATTTAACACTCCAAAATGTGTTGGGAATGCCTTTTACATTGAAATTAAAGCTTTTTGTAAGCATTTATACTTCATTTAAATTTAATTTGGGTTAAATAAGCCATTAAAATTAAAGAAAATCACTTATTTGTAAAATAAAGTGATTTAGCCTCTTTATTCGTGCCACAAATGGTCTTATGCAACTAACAAATCAAAAATCATGATCGATTGCACACTTGTTAGAGGAATTGAATGCATTTAACGCTCCAAATGGTGTTGGAAACGGTTTTTGCATTGAAATTCAAGGTTTTGTAAAAATTTATGCCTCATTTAAGTGTATTTTTTCTTAAATAAGCCATTAAATAGAAAGAAAATCGCTTATTTGCAAGAAATGAAGTAATTTAGCCTTTTATTCACGTCACAAATGGTATTTGCAACTAATAAATACAAATCATGATCAATTGCCCACTTACTAGAGGGAATTGAATGCATTTAACACTCCAAAAGGTGTTGAAAATGTTTTTTGCATTGAACTTAAAGCATTTTCTAAGCATTTATACTTCATTTAAGTTCAATTTAGGTTAAATAAGCCATTAAAATGAAAGAAAAACTCTTATTTAGAAGAAATGAAGTGATTTAGTCTCTATATTCATCTCACAAATGGTCTTATACAAGTAATAAATTCAAATCATGATCAATTGCACACTTATTAGAGGGAATTGGATGCATTTAACACTCCAAAACGTGTTGGGAATGCCTTTTTGCAATGAAATTAAAGCTTTTTGTAAGCATTTATACTTCATTTAAATTTAATTTGGCTTAAATAAGCCATTAAAATTAAAGAAAATAACTTATTTGTAAGAAATAAAGTGATTTAGCCTTTTTATTCGTGCCACAGATGGTCTTATGCAACTAACAAATCAAAAATCATGATCGATTGCACACTTGTTAGAGGGAATTGAATGCATTTAACACTCCAAATGGTGTTGGAAACGGTTTTTGCATCGAAATTCAAGGTTTTTGCAAAAAATGCCTTATTTAAGTGTATTTTGGCTTAAATAAGTCATTAAAATGAAAGAAAATCACTTATTTGCAGGAAATGAGTGATTTAGCTTCTTTTTTCACGTCGCAAATGGTGTTATGTATCAAATAAATACAAATCATGATCAATTGCTCACTTACTAGAGGGAATGAATGCATTTAACACTCCAAAAGGTGTTGGAAATGTTTTTTGCATTGAACTTAAAGCTTTTTCTAAGCATTTATACTTCATTTAAGTTCAATTTGGGTTAAATAAGCCATTAAAAAAAAGAAAAACTCTTATTTGGAAGAAGAATGATTTAGAGTCTCTATATTCATCTCACAAATGGTCTTATACAACTAATAATTCAAATCATGATCAATTGCACACTTATTAGAGGAATTGGATGCATTTAACACTCCAAAATGTGTTGGGAATGCCTTTTACATTGAAATTAAAGCTTTTGTAAGCATTTATACTTCATTTAAATTTAATTTGGGTTAAATAAGCCATTAAAATTAAAGAAAATCACTTATTTGTAAGAAATAAAGTGATTTAGCCTCATTATTTCGTGCCACAAATGGTCTTATGCAACTAACAAATGAAAAATCATGATTGATTGCACACTTGTTAGAGGAATGAATGCATTTAACGCTCCAAATGGGTTGGAAACGGTTTTTTGCATTGAAATTCAAGGTTTTTGTAAAAATTTATGCCTCATTTAAGTGTATTTTTCTTAAATAGCAATTAAAATGAAAGAAAATCGCTTATTTGCAAGAAATGAAGTAATTTAGCCTCTTTATTCACGTCACAAATGGTATTTTGCAACTAATAAATACAAATCATGATCAATTGCCCACTTACTAGAGGGAATTGAATGCATTTAACACTCCAAAGGTGTTGGAAATGTTTTGCATTGAACTTAAAGCATTTCTAAGCATTTATACTTCATTTAAGTTCAATTTAGGTTAAATAAGCCATTAAAATGAAGAAAAACTCTTATTTAGAAGAAATGAAGTGATTTAGTCTCTATATTCATCTCACAAATGGTCTTATACAAGTAATAAATTCAAATCATGATCAATTGAACACTTATTAGAGGGAATTGGATGCATTTAACACTCCAAAACGTGTTGGGAATGCTTTTTGCAATGAAATTAAAGCTTTTGTAAGCATTTGTACTTCATTTAAATTTAATTTGGCTTAAATAAGCCATTAAAATTAAAGAAAATAACTTATTTGTAAGAAATAAAGTGATTTAGCCTTTTTATTCGTGCCACAGATGGTCTTATGCAACTAACAAATCAAAAATCATGATCGATTACACACTTGTTAGAGGGAATTGAATGCATTTAACACTCCAAATGGTGTTGGAAACGGTTTTTGCATTGAAATTCAAGGTTTTTGCAAAAATTTATGCCTTATTTAAGTGTATTTTGGCTTAAATAAGTCATTAAAATGAAAGAAAATCACTTATTTGCAGGAAATGAAGTGATTTAGCTTCTTTTTTCACGTCGCAAATGGTGTTATGTATCAAATAAATACAAATCATGATCAATTGCTCACTTACTAGAGGGAATTGAATGCATTTAACACTCCAAAAGGTGTTGGAAATGTTTTTTGCATTGAACTTAAAGCTTTTTCTAAGCATTCATACTTCATTTAAGTTCAATTTGGGTTAAATAAGCCATTAAAATAAAAGAAAAACTCTTATTTGAAAGAAATGAAGTGATTTAGTCTCTATATTCATCTCACAAATGGTCTTATACAACTAATAAATTCAAATCATGATCAATTGCACACTTATTAGAGGGAATTGGATGCATTTAACACTCCAAAATGTGTTGGGAATGCCTTTTACATTGAAATTAAAGCTTTTTGTAAGCATTTATACTTCATTTAAATTTAATTTGGGTTAAATAAGCCATTAAAATTAAAGAAAATCACTTATTTGTAAGAAATAAAGTGATTTAGCCTCTTTATTCGTGCCACAAATGGTCTTATGCAACTAACAAATCAAAAATCATGATCGATTGCACAGTTGTTAGAGGGAATTGAATGCATTTAACGCTCCAAATGGTGTTGGAAACGGTTTTTGCATTGAAATTCAAGGTTTTTGTAAAAATTTATGCCTCATTTAAGTGTATTTTTTTCTTAAATAAGCCATTAAAATGAAAGAAAATCGCTTATTTGCAAGAAATGAAGTGTTTAGCCTCTTTATTCACGTCTCAAATGGTGTTATGCAACTAATAAATACAAATCATGATCGATTGCCCACTTACTAGAGGGAATTGAATGCATTTAACACTCCAAAAGGTGTTGGAAATGTTTTTTACATTGAACTTAAAGCTTTTTCTAAGCATTTATACTTCATTTAAGTTCAATTTGGGTTAAATAAGTCATTAAAATGAAAGAAAAACTCTTATTTCGAAGAAATGAAGTGATTTAATCTCTATATTCATCTCACAAATGGTCTTATACAACTAATAAATTCAAATCATGATCAATTGCACACTTATTAGAGGGAATTAGATGCATTTAACACTCCAAAATATGTTGGGAAGCCTTTTGCATTGAAATTAAAGTTTTTTGTAGGCATTTATACTTCATTTAAATTTACTTTGGGTTAAATAAGCAATTAAAATTAAAGAAAATCACTTATTTGTAAGAAATGAAGTGATTTAGCCTCTTTATTCCTGCCACGAATGGTCTTATGCAACTAATAAATCAAAGATCATGATGAATTGCACACTTGTTAGAGGGAATTGAATGTATTTAACACTCCAAATGGTGTTGGAAATGGTTTTTGCATTGAAATTCAAGGTTTTTGTAAGCATTATGCGTCATTTAAGTGTAATTCAGCTTAAATAAGACATTAAAATGCAAGAAAATCACTTATTTGCCGGAAATGAAGTGATTTAGCTTTTTTATTCATGCCACAAATGATGTTATGCAACTAATAAATGCAAATCATGAACAATTGCATACTTATTAGAGCGAATTGAATGCATTTAACACTCTAAAAGGTGTTGAAAATGCATTTTCCATTGAAATTAAAGCTTTTTGTAAGCATTTGTACTTTATTTAAGTTCAATTTAGGTTAAATAAGCCATTAATATAGAAGAAAATCACTTATTTGGATGATATGAAGTGATTTAGTCTCTTTATTTATGTCAGAAATAATATTATGCAACTAATAAATACAAAGCATGATCAATTCCACACTGATTAAAGGGAATTGAATGCATTTAACACCTCAAAATGTGTTGGAAATGCTGAAAGTAAAGGTTTTTGCACGCCTTTATGCTTCATTTAAATTCAACTTGGGTTAAATAGGCAATTAAAATGAAAAAAAATCACTTATTTGAAAGAAAAGAAGTGATTTAGCCTATTTATTCATGCCACAAATTGTTTTATGCAACTAATAAATACAAATCATGACCAATAGCACGCTTATTAGTGGGAATTGAATGCATTTAACACCCCAAAAGGTGTGGAAAATGATTTTTGCATTGAAATTAAAATTTTTTGCAAGCATTTATGCTTCATTTAAGTTCAACTTGGGTTAAATAAGCCATTAAAATGAAAGAAAATAATTTATTTGCAAGAAATGATGTGGTTTGGCCACTTTATTCATGTCACAAATGCTCTTATGCAACTAATAAATGTAAATGATGATCAATTGCACACTTACTAGATGGAATTGAATGCATTTAACACTACAAAAGGTGTTGAAAATGCTTTTTTTGTTGAACTTAAAGCTTTTTCTAAGCATTTCTACGTCATTTAAGTTCAATTTGGGTTAAATAAGCCATTAAAATGAAAGTAAATAATTTATTTGCAAGAAATGAAGTAATCTAGTCTTTTTTTGAAGCCACAAATGGTCTTATGCAACTAACAAATCCAAATCATGATCAATTGCACACTTATTAGAGGGAATTGAATGCATTTAACACCTCAAAATGTGTTGGAAATGGTTTTTCCATTGGAATTAAAGGTTTTTGTAAGCATTTATTCCTCACTTAAGTTTAATTCGGGTTAAATAAGTCATTAAAATGAAAGAAAATCACTTATTTGCAAGAAATGAAGTGATTTAGTCTCTTTAACCATGTCACAAAAGGTCTTATGCAACTTGTTGGAAAATTCACACCCCATGCATACATTAGGAAATTGTTATTAAGTGTGAATTCATGTTTTGATGATGAGTGTTTTGATAATGAGCTATGAACCAATCTAACATAAGTACAAGTGAATTTCATTTGTATGTTCTTGAAGTATACAATTCAGGTTCAAGAAGTCCAATGAGGTATACATATGTCATCTTACACGTGCATGGAAGAGAAAGATCACATTGGGCCTTATTAAGCTACTATCTTATAAAGACAGCATAAGAGAAAATCTGTTTGGACAGATTCCAGGTACTAAACTCACTCACTTGAGATATATTTTGGGCCTAAAATATATATATTTGGCAGGACTATAAGTCTAGTTTCAAATGAGCTTGGTCGTGCAATTTTTGGAGCCCTAGAAAAAACTTATGAATTTTATACCAAGAGGGTGCAAGCTGTCAGGAACCTTCAGTGCACATGGAGTGAATTGCAACGGCTGCCTAGAAGAGCACACGACATTTGAATGTAAATTTTGTGTGTAGATTCTTGTTCTGTCTATTAATCAATCAAAAAAATCACATCAAAATTCAAAGCCATCTGCAAGATATTACCGTTCTACTAAAAGTGTGCAGACTGTCTAACGGAACTTTAACGTCAGTATTCAACATTTATTTGACTATGCTATACTCATTCAAAATAGTCAAATTTGGTGGGTAGAGAGCTCTGACAGTCTACTAAATAAAAAAAAGGAATCGCAATTTTTCAAGCTGTCTGTATCAAGTTATAGCCGTTCAACCAGAAGGTGTCAAACAAGAGAATCAATGCAAAGCTGTCAAGAGGGAAACAACAAAGTATGCATGTGCAACCCATGGCAACGGCTCTAAAAGTTGCTAACCTATCTTGCAGCTACTTAAACATCACTTGAAGATGTTTTACTTGTGAAGAAAGTTATATTCAACCATTGCACAATCTCTCTCAAGGCAAAAAGGCTTTCTTTACTCTAAGTGCTTTATTGTAAAACTAGCATTCAAGCTAGTAAGTTTCATTTGTATTGTAATACATTGTGAGAATAGGTGAGAGCTCTCAAGTGGGACTTGTGAGGATCATCTTGTAAGGAGTTAGGGTTGAACTCCAAGAAGGAAAACCTAAAAGAAAAGGGAAAGTGGTGTTGGCAAGTGGGACTTGTGCAACAAGCGTTTTGAAGGCGGACGCAAGGGTGTTTGCGGAGTCTTCTTGTAAACTGTACGGTGGTGATTGGTGCGCCCAAAGGCACCCCATAGTTGAACTCTCAAGAATCTCCAAGAGAGGGATTGTTGAGAAGACCAAGGACGTAGCCATTTGGTGAACCTTGTAAAAATCGGTATTGTATTTCTTTCAATCTCTTGTTTACATTCATTTGCAGAAATTTTTATTTGAGGATTTCATTGGTAAAGCCTATTCACCCCCCCTCTAGGCTTCACCCAAGGGACCAACATTTGGTATCAGAGCTTAACCTCACTTGTAAGGCTTAACATCCTTGAGGGATCCCCATGGAATCCTCATCCAATGAAAACAAGAGACCTTTCTTTGATGGTAGTGATTTTCAATACTATAAAGATCATATGGAAAGTTATCTTAAATTTAAGGGGATGAAAGTTTGGCAAAGTGTAGAAGAGGGACCATATGTGCCTAAGGAAGAAGTTGTTGATGATAAGGGAGTAAAAACCTTGAGAGTAAAACCAATAGAAAAATGGGATGAAGAGGACTATAAGAAAAACCAAATCGATGAAAGAGCATATTATTATTTGAAAACGTCCATAGCTAGAAGTGAATATAACACCATCAAACATTGTAAAAATGCTAAGGAAATTTGGAATACATTGTGTCTCTCAAATGAAGGGACATTAAAAGTTAGGAAAGTTAAACTTGGCATGCTTATGAAAGACTTTGAACTTTTCACTATGAGACCAAATGAATCGGTTAAAAGTGTGTATGATAGACTCATGATTATTGCTAATGGACTAACCGATCTTGGCAAAGTGTTTGGAAAGGGTGAACTTGTGCAGAAATTAATGAATTCGATGAATGAGGAATACGAAATGAAGATTAATGCCATTGAAGAAACTCACAACGTGGAGGAGCTAACCATGGAAGAGTTACTTGGGTCCTTGATAACTCATGAGATCAAACTCAAAAGGAGAAGTGCATTACCACAAGTAGAACCATCCTCAAAAAATGTAGCACTCATGGCCTAGATGATGACGATGAAAGTGACAATGAGGTAATGGATCTTCCCTCTTATGAAGAACTTAGAGAAGCTTTTGATGAGTTATTGATCACATTTAAAAGAAAATGTAAACAATAAAGAGCAAAAGAAAGCATGTGAAAAACTTTTGTTAGAGAAAGATGAAATTATCTTGGAAAATAGTCTTTTAAAAGAAGAACTTGAAAAGGCTAAATTAGATCATAAATCAACTTGTAGTGAGTTAAATTTTGTTAAACAAGAGCTTGCAATATCTAAAAGGCCCTAACATCAAAGACAATTTACATCATGCTTTGGAAAAAGAATTGAGACCTTAAAGAAAAGAATTCAAATTTAGAAAAGTTTTTCAAAATTCACATTAGGTAGCAATAAGTTAGATGAGATGTTATCTTTTGAAAAGAAATTTTTTGACAAATCCGGTTTGGGCTACCTCACTAAAAATAAGACTAATCCATAAAAGAAAAGAAAATGTTGTATCATGTTTTTATTGCCATAAAAAGGGACACAAATTTCATGATTGTAGACTTAGAAGACCTAGTGATCCCAACAAGTGTGTCATTCTAAAGTTTGGGCAAAGCCTAATAAATTCAAACAAGTATGGATGGTTAAGATTCAATGAAGAAGAATGATTGTTGTAACATTGAAGGACCCAAAAAGATATGGGTACCAAAATATTCTACATCTTGTTTTGTAGGTGGAAAAGTGCTTGAAGGCAACATATTTTAAAGAAGATGCCATTTGGTACCTTGATAGTGGATGTGCAAGGCATATGACCGGAGAAGCATCATTTTTCTCCACACTAAAAAGCAAGGATGGGATGTGTCACGTTTGGAGACAATGGAAAAGGCAAAATCATTGGGGTTGGCACTATAGGTAACAATGTATCAAGTTTTATTGAGGATGTTGCTTTGGTAAGTGGTTTAAAGCACAACTTAATTAGCATTAGCCAATTGTGTGATAAAGGTTTTGAGGTATTATTCAAACCCATGACTTGTGAAGTATATGATCCCCATACTAAAGCATTGAGATTTGTAGGAAAAAAAATAAGTTGTGTAATGCATGTGCTTGTTAAGACCCTAAGGTTTCAGTTTTTGGTTTTGATGATTGCTAAACACTGAGAGTTACTAATATGTTTATTTAAGTGTGTAGTTAAATGATTTAATCAAATAAACATCAATTGAAATGGAAGCAATGCTAGCATAAGGCAACTATTGATATTGGTCACATTCAGTGTAAGTACTATCCAGTATGGTCAATTTTAAAAGGCTCGTTTGCTCACATGGAGATGAACTAGATAATGTGCTATATACGGTTAGAAAGATAATTCTGTCTAGTTTCTGAATTCTCAAGAATCATCTCAATTGGATATTTTGGAGGAAGTTATAGTCTATGAACTGAAAGGTGCTCAATCTGTCAAGGCAGACAGGATCAGTCCACTTTAAGAGATGATTGCGACCAAATGGGAAGGAACTAGCTGTTGAGTTTTATATGCATACAAATATAATTCTGTCTAGTTTCTAAATTGACCAGAATCACGCAAATTGGAGTTTGTAGAAGGAGATATTGCCAAAATACTAAAGGATGTACAGCCTGTCCCGTCCAGCAGGATCAGTCAACTTCCAGAAGACACCACGACTAGCTGGAGTGGAATCAGACCATGATCTATACATGTATGAAAAGCTCTATGAGTCTACTTTCAAATGGAAGAAACGGATATGATTTGGAGTTATACAGGTAGACTTATGATTGATTCTTTAAGAAGTGTCAGAGCTGTCCAATTGAGAAAGGAAACAAGCTTAAATTGGGTCTTGGTGATGCTGCTTGAAAGAGAATCCATTTAAATAAGATTATGAGCTAAAAAGGAAACTTTTCAAACATTGCAAAGCTAATGTTAGCACAAATATGAAAGCTTAGAAATTCTAGCATGAGTATCATTTCATAATCATCTAAAATTGATTTAGTGAGAGGTTTGCCAATGCTTTAGAATTAGTTGTGTGATGCATGCTTAGATTAAAACAAATACATACTTCATTTTAGGGCAAGCCCAAGATCAACATCTCACACACTTTCACAAGGTTTTACATTTTGCCCCACGTCTTTATCTCAGTACAAGCAGACTTACCAAAATTGATAAGTACACAATTACAAGACAAATAACACCAACCACTTATTCATACATATTAGAGTACACCAACCATGACTCATCCATGTACTATGCACTACAAGACAACATCCCTGCGCATACATACATTCCAGTAAAGCTTTGTATGTTGGAATCATATTCCAACGCCAGAAAATGTCTTCAGATCTTACCCCTGTCAGTCGCTCCTAGGGGCCTAAGGCGTAGCTCTAGATCCATAAAGCCCTCATTGTTCGGCAGGTTGGCAATGTCAATAGTACCAGCATTTTCTTGCTGATTGAGATCGCCTAGATGAACAGGAAAGAGACTGAGTGTTTCTCTTTCTCCCTCACGAGAAGAGTTGACGATCTGCTTCTCACTGGAGTAATGCTTCCTACTAAGTGAAAATATTCATGGGAAGTTTGATCTCTGACCCACATCAAAGATTTCAAATGATAAATGGGAAATACCTGGTGGCTGGTGATGCTGGTTGGGATTTCCTTGAGAAACAATGTTGTGCTGGTGGAATGAATAACAGGAGGTGCGCTGCCTCTTCTCACACTGTGCCTTCGATTCTGGATCCAGAGTCTAATGTTACTTGGCTGAATTGGACCATATTGTCTCAACAATGAGGCAAGTTGAGCAAGTTGGCTTGATGTCGGACGAGCTTCTTCAATACCATGAAAAATATTTTCCAAGATTTGTAATGCTCGGCTCCCGGCTCCGGTCTCCATCTAGAATTGGAAGAGTCCCAGTTTCTAGGTTTCGATGGGCTTGATGTGGTCTCATTTTGTTGAACGGAAAGGTGAGTGAAAATTTTGAGACTCTGGACGATGAAGAGAAATTGAGATAATGCATATCTCCATTTATGCTTGACGATCCGCAATTTATGCCTGACTGTCAGCGGTAATAATTACATGGCTGTCCTCAACTTTCGCTTAACTGTCAGAAACTTGCGTCTGACTGTCTGCGATTTATGTCTGATTGTGCGCCACGTCATCGGCATCTTGGCTCCCGCAATTGGATGGGGAACCGCGAGTAATCCCCCAATTTTGATCAAGAACGGTGCTGTTGCACCTAGCCCCTGCCTTGCGGATGGCATTTAGTCTTACCAAGTCACCGGGTCACCCCAATTGCCAATGCTCATGCTTCGTTCGGGACGAAAAATGGATCCTTGGCAAATATTTCATCTTTCGGCACCAATTGTCCGATTCTGGACATCGTTTCCAACATCGGGGCAAAATTTCGTTTTTCGGGGCAAAAATCGGCAAAGAATTTCATCTCGCGACCGCTTTCTTTGGATTCGCAGCAATTTTTCCTACGTCGGGGCAAATTTTCATTTTTTGGGACAAAAATCGGCGAATCGGGTCACGCGTGACCGACCGACCGGAGGGGGGCCCGGCACGGTCGGAGTATCGGGGAATTTGTCCACCGATCATCGGCACCAATCCTTTTCCATTCGCGCATTGTTTGACCAACCTAGGTGCAAGCAACATCCCCCACAAGCCCACTAACTTGAAGCTAGCAAGGCTAGTTGGGGGTGAGACATACACCTCCCCCCTAAAGAGCATTAAGGTTTTGGACCCTTTGGTAGGAGGAGACATTGGAATGTTTGAGTGGTCACACCACCAAAAAAAAATTGAATACATGGAGTTTTGAGCTGAAATTTTGTGGGAACACTGAGAAAAATGTAATAGACCTTGGGAAAAAATTTCATAATTTTTCGGAAGCCGGAAATATTTTTTTTATTTTGCGAAACCAAAAAATACAAAAAATCGTAAAAAATAGAAAAATGGGCGGAATTGAGCAAAACTTTGTGTGGACCTCTAGAAAAATATCAGGAAAATTATGGTGCATGTGGTTGTTCATTTGACCGAAAAACGGGGACCGATTGGGAGACGAGAATGAGAGCGAGGCGTGGGAGCAGCCCGCTGGGCGTGCCGCAGCGGGCGCTGGGAGCACTGCCAGCGCCCGCAGCGGCCCGACTTCAGGC
>JADCRB010000002.1:3125572-3135572 GCA_021464245.1 Carallia brachiata | reverse complement strand
TGAGTAAGTCTATCAACGGGGCCACCTTTTTCGAGTAACCCTGCACAAACTTCCTATAGTAGTTAGACAAACCAAGAAAGGATCTCAACTCAGACACTTTGGTAGGGGCCTCCCACTTTACTATTGCCTGGACTTTTCTCTCATCCATTTAACTTGGCCTCGACTCACCCTATGCCCAAGGAACATAATCTCACGCCCGGCAAACTCATATTTTTCCTTTTTCACATATAATTGGTGCTCTCTCAACCTAGACAACACCAACCTCAGGTGGGACAAGTGATCCTCTAAGGACTCACTATATACAACAATATCATCCAGATATACAACCACAAAATGATCAATGAAGTCATGAAACACATCATTCATTAAATTACAGAAAGTAGCAGGGGCATTAGTGAAACCAAATGGCATCACCAAGAATTCGTAGGAGCCATAGCGAGTGATGCAGGTGGTTTTCCTCTCATCTCCTTCTGCAATCCTGACTTGCCAATATCCAGACCGCAGATCCAGCTTGGTGAAATACGAGGCTCTCGCCAGCCTGTCAAACAAGTCCGCTATCAATGGAATAGGGTACTTGTTCTTTACTGTCACCTTGTTCAAAGCCCTGTAATCAACACACATCCGCAGGGAGCCATCGTGTTTCCTCTGAAACAACACTGGGGCACCGTATGGCGCTTTGGAGGGCTGAATTAGGCCTGCATCCAGCAACTCCGTCAACTCCTTCCTTAGTTCTGCCAACTCTAGCGGACTCATGCGATATAAGGGTCAGTGGCACGCCTCGGGGGAAGACACTTGGGGAGTTCAGGAGGCATCACAACAGTGAACTTCCCCAACAGATCCGCCACACTGTCAGGCACCTCCGCAACAATACCTTCTTTGATCTCTATCAAGCCGCAAGGTAGGTGACTTCACCCTTTTTCAGCCCATGCTTCACCTGCATAGCTGATAGCATACCACCCGACTTCCCATCAATACTGGAAGAGTGAGAGAACGTTCCAGCAACGAAACATGGATGATGCATGATCATGAGACCACCCAAGTGAGGCAACAGAGCAACTTTTGCGCTCACAAAGAAATCAACTCCCAGTATGATATCAAAATCATCTAACGGAACCACAGTGAAGTTAAGCTTACCAGACCAATTGCCCATAGTTACCTCCACTCCTAGTGCCGTGCCAAGCACCTCCCGGGCTGCCGAATTGACTGCCTTCATTCGATTCCCTGTCTTGGTGACTTTCAAACCCAGTGACGCCACCATCCTCTCAACAAAGTTGTGGGTAGCACCAGTGTCAGCCATCGCCATCAACTCCTTATTACTGAGCCTAATCTTTACATACAACAAGCCGGATTGTGGGGCACGCCAGCTTACACAGCACTCACCAACTGCAGAGGATTGATACGAGAGGGGCCAACATCGTCCGAGAGGCCACTCTCCTCAGCAACTATGGCACTTAACTTCTCCCGCTTCGGGCACTCTTTAGCCCTGTGTTGTCCATTACATATGAAACATCCCGAGTTAGTTTTGCCTTTACCTTGTTCTTGGTAGACGGCTTTTCCTTTATCCTTGCCGCCACCGTTGTGCTTATCTTTCTTGCCTTCCTTCTTCTTCTTGCCCTTGTCTTTGGGCTACTTCCCAGCATCAGAATCAGGAGACTTGTTGATCCGAAAATCAACTAAACCATCAGCCACACCCATCGTTGAAGGAAGGTCCTTCACACCTTGCCTTCTAAGCTCGAGTTGAGCCTAGGGTTGAAGACCGAATAAGAAGTTGAAAAGCTTGTCTTCATCCGACATGTTTCGGATGTCAAGCATCAAGGAACTGAATTCCTTCACGTAGTCACGCCCGGTACCACTCTGCTTCAACTTCTTCAAAGATTCCCTCGCAACCCATGATGTGTTGCAGGGTAAGAACTGGTCTTTTAACTCCTTCTTTAGGCTCTCCCACGTCTCGATCTTAGGCCTGCCCGCACTTGCATCGTCATCCAACCGAGTTCGCCACCACAGCTTGGCGTCCTTGGCTAGATACATGCTGGTCAGATTGACCTTCTCGTCGTCTGGCACTCGGGCAGCTTTGAAGTACTGCTCCATATCCCACAGAAAATTCTCAATCTCTTTGGCATCCCTCACTCCCTCGAAGGCTTTAGGTTCTGGCACCTTCATCTTGGTCGAGCCCTCCATCACACCTCCGCTTGGTTGAGAGGCCACAGCCTTCTTGAGGATGGCTATTTCTGCTGCCATCTCCTCAAGCCGAAAAGCTGTGTTTGAAGAGGTCACCACCTCTTGTTGCCGCTGCAGATCGATTATATACTGTTCATGGAGCGCCAATGTCTGGAACACGGTGGAATTTGTATCCTCCGGAACATCACCGAGTACCTCAAAGAGTTTGGCTACACGCTCACGTACATCATCAAGACTCGAACCACCTGCCATTGGTCGAACCTTTATGCTCTGATACCAGCTGTCACACGGCTAATTTCCTCACTCAAAATTACGCCTTGTGATGGCACTAAGTCACACTTAGTCTCAGCCAATCGTACACACAATGATTTGCACAGTAAAACTTTATAAGTAAGGCACACAACTCACACACTCGAAAGAGACACAAGAGCATATACGGGAACCTTTCCAACCTTTTATTACTTAACTCAAGCAATACAAAGGAACAATCACCTGACTCTCAACAGTGTTTCACTCTTTCTCTCTGAGTGTTTCACTTTCACTGAGTACAAATGACAACCCATAGGGTCTATATAGCTGACACCCCCAGCTATCTAGGTCTTGGAGATAAACATTATCTCCCCACGATCTTTCGTGGCTGATAATCCTCATCTTCCCACATTCTCATCCATGACTCGATCCTGATAAGCCTTATCTCCCACGATCATCCATCACTTGATCTCGATAAGTCCTTTGCCATGCACGATCTGATGAGCATTATCCCGATCCTTGGCCACCCAGATAGAGCCACACCCGCACGTCCCCACATTCCACACGTTGTAGGAGACTCGATGCCATGTAGTGCCATGCAGTGCCATGCAGACTTGGCCAAGACCCAGTCTTGTGTTTTGGGCCTCTTGGCCCAAGCCCATGGCCCATTTGATGGAGCCCACGAACAAGTAGTCCAACATCCTTTGTCCAATCCAAGTCTTGGTCCACATGGGACCCGCATGTAGGCCTGTGCCTATGTTGACCCTCTCAGCTTTCACCTTGTTTCAAGGAGTGTCCAGCCACTCCAAAGTCCCATGCTAGGAATTGGATCAAGGTGCTGCCAACTCCTGCATGCCAAGTGTTCAAGGGGCTAACAAACCACCCCCACCTGTTGAAGCCAACGTCCTCGTTGGTAGGGTTGATAGGTAGTCTTCCACCTGCTTCTCGAACTGCCATAGAGTCACATCTCTTTCCCAGGCCGCCTCATTGTCTGGGGCATTCTTCCACTTGACCAAGTACTCAACCCGCCTGTTCTTCTTACTTTGTCCCTGCGTTCGGTGGTCCAGAATTCTATCCACTTCACGTTGGAACTCAGTGTTGATTGTAGGGGGAGCACGTCGTGCTTGTTTCCTTGGAGGCTCATCGCCCGCTTCCTCATGGAAGGGCTTCAAGAAACTCACGTAGAAGGTTGGATGTACCTTCAACCTTTCTGGGAGTTGCAACCTGTATGCAACATTGCCAACTTTCTTCACCACTGTGAAGGGACCGTCATACTTTGGAACCAGCCCACGATGCACTGTCTTGCTGCTGATCTTCTTCCAAATTTGGGGAGTAAGTTTCAGCAACACCTTATCCCCAACTTGGAACTGCACGTCCCTCCTTCATCGGTCCGCATACTTTTTCATCCGCCTGGCTGCCTTGTCCATAGGAGTGGCAATGGGGAGGGTCGGGGACGGGGATGCCACCCCTGTTCCCCGTACCCGTTTATTAACCCTATCCCCTCCCCGTCCCCGTCCCGTCCTCGACGGGTATGAAATTTTAATCCCCGTACCCGTACCCGCTGGGGATCGGGGATCCCATCCCCGTCCCATACCCGTCCAAATAAAAATTAAAAAAGTTATATATTATACTATGACTTCCTCCACCATTTTTCTTTATTAAAATTACTTGAGCTATACAATGTATTTACACATCGATGAAAAACAAATAAAAACTCTTATGATTTAATCTCAATTACGAAACCAAATTCTAATAACCTTGTGTTCTGGATTTCGATTTTTTGAAAAGATATATATTCAAGATTCTTTAGAGGTAAAACTGAGCAAAAAAAAAACATAATCCCAATCATCTTAGACCAAAGAGGACATCTATAAGGGAAGTTGAACCGATAAAAATAACTTCATTTATGAAAAATAACAAGAATGACCTGGTGGAAGCGACTAATTAAAGGAGTAACATTCGAGTTCCATCTTTCACTTCATCAATTCTTGATCTTCAGTTTGGGAACATTGACTTTCTGCAAAATAGAAAAAATATATATAACATCTAAGATGTTTAAAATATTTTATGTCCCAATTTCAATTAAATTTTGGAAAAGACGTATCTCATCGGTGTCAATATCCTCATTTAACACGCAGTCTGCTATTTCTCCCATAACTCCAATCATACCACCTGTATGAAAAAAAAAACCTATAAATAAATCTCAACAAGTAGATATAAAAATAAATAATGAATAAGTCATAGGAGGATAGTTTTCCAAAAAGGATTTAATTTTGAGAAAGGAAACACCCCCCCCAAAAAAAAAAAACTGCCATATCTTACCACTGATACTCCAATTTTGCAATTCTATGCTTTCTAGCATCAACTTGCTCCTTAAGCTGCTCAAGGGGAAAGTCAACTAGATGTTTATCATCAAATGCCATTTCTGCTGCTGCTTTTAATAATTGCAACTCTTCCTCAAGATGACGAATTTATGAAGTCCATTCCCCAGTGAAAACCTTTTCCTGATTTTGCTTTTTCCATCACACATTGTATCTAGTAGAATAAAAAACATGACCAAGAAACATCATTAGCATTGATGCTGTACATTTCAATCAGGCAGCTTGGACATTAGTAACAAGGGTTAAGCACTAATAGCATATCAATGACATTATACCCTACATAAACACAACAGCAGTTACATTCAAATAATCTTAAATGTACCTTGGATGGCTCCTCACAAAAAGAAGCCACTTTCTGAACATTCTTCTTGTCTATGTCAACAGTATTAGCTTCATTTCCACATTCATCCCTTAGTAAGTTCCCTTCTTCAGCAGAACAATTTTCACTTACTGTAAAAGGTTTTACATCCCTGCTGAACTCTGGTTTCTCTGGCCCACTGAACAATCCAACTCCATCTGCAGTGTTAGGCAGCTCTAGCGCCACAGCATGAAGACTAAGATTGTTTAATGTTTCTTCATGATCATTAACATCTAGTCCTTTGTTATTAGCCTCCTCTATCGAGCCCTCCAAATTGTTAGTAAATTCACCTTCTTCCATTGGATCAGCAGATCTTTTAGAAGTCTCAGAAAGCCTTTCCACCAAGAACGTTATTACCTTAAACAAGTCCTCTTCGGATGGATACAGGAACTGCCGTAAGTAGCATATAGTTTGTTCTAAACATAATTTCAAAACAAAAAGGGTAGCAGCCACCAGAATGATAGGAAAAGGCAGCAAATTGAACAAAATTAGTTTATTACATCAAGTTCCCCATGTCATCCCTTAAAGAACACAAATAAACTGTAAATCAATTACTGTTACAGCGGCAACAAGGTAAACTTATTTTTCTGATTCCACCGAGTTCTTAAGAAACTTGAATTGGAAAGGAAAATCTCCAATTATATTCAATCTTAAATGAAAATTTTACCTCGCCCCACGTCAAAAAGCGAGCATCTTTACCAAATAACAAACTAAATTCTCACAAAAAAATCATCTTTATTGCTGGACATAGGAAAAAAATAAAGATAAATCCCAGAATAAAAAAAAAAAAAAACCTCAAAAATTGTTACTTTCTTTGATTTTCTTTCAAGTTTCCCAGCAACCAAACACGACTGGAAAACCAAAATCATGTTATTTCATCAAACAATCATTTGCACAAGATCACACATATGCAACAAAAAAAATAAGAAAAAAAATGGAAAATACCTTATAGTAGTTCATGTCCCTAGTAAAACCCAGTCTCGTAAAAGCCAAGGCGAGGTCCGTACAGATCTTGAACTTGTCGACCATTGGATCTGGGAGAGAAGTAGGCAGCAGCAAAGACAACGCCATTTCATCGATGAGGATCAGGCACTGAGCAGAGACGGAACCAAGGCTTCTGGCGTCAAGCCCCATATCGAAGCGATCCCTTTTGGGATTTCCACTCCGAATTTCTCCAGCGACCTCAATAGCACCATCTCCTCCGACTCGCACTCAGACTCCGACAACTCCATTGTTAATTTCTTCCTACAACACAAAGCACAAGAAGGCCTGTTTGTTTGCAGAAATTAAATTTACAAAACAATTGTTTTCGGGTTTCCAAAGCTTTTAACTTTTAGTTTTTTCTAATCATAATTTCACGAAATAAAAAAAAAATTGTTTTCGTGCGTTGCGAGGGGTGTTTGCAGTGTTCCTTCACTTTTTATCCTTTATATGAGTTTGGAGCAAGAAAAAAAAAGGTTAAGTAAAATGACAATAATGTCTAAATAAAATATTATATATATATATACATATAAGGATAAAAGAGTAAATTATTAACGGGACGGGTGACGGGGACGGGTATGGGGCGGGTATGGGGACGGGGATTGCCATCCCCCTCCCCATCCCTGTCCCCGCCAAAAAAAACGGGGATCAGGGCGGGGATCCCCGATCCCCGGTCAAACCGACTTGACCCCATCCCCGTCGAGGCGGGGCGGGGCGGGTACCCGTGGGGATGGGGATTTTTGCCATCCCTACTTGTCCAAGCTATCCTGGGCCTCCTCTAGCCGCTCTTGCTTAGAACGGGCAAACCGGTGGGCTGCCGGCATCTCCCTCCTGAGCTAGTCCTGGCCACATCGTTAGGAGTAAGGGGCTGTTGCCCCATAGCTAGCTCAAGGGACTCATACCTGTGGAAGAGGACTTGTGAAGATTGTAGCAAAATTGGCCGAATCCAACAACTCAAGCCAATTCCTCTGGCTTGCCGTCACGTAATGCCGAAGATATTCCTCAAGTAGGCCATTGATCCGCTCCGTCTGGCCATCGGTCTGAGGATGGTTTAGAGTAGAATTTTAACTGAACCCATCATGTTGAATAACGAGGTCCAGAACCTGCCAGTGAAACGAGGATCCCGATCGCTCACAATATCTTAGGCAATCCAAAGTACTTAACTACCTGCTTGTAGAAAAGCTCAGCGGCTGTCTCCGCTTGACATGAAGAAGGGCAGGAATAAACACCGCATACTTGGAGAACCGATCTACCACCACCATGACAGATCCCATGCCATCAATCTTCGGAATCCGCCAATGAAATCCATCGAAACCGACACCCATGGCTTCGTAGGAATGGGTAGCGGCTGCAACAAACCTGCCTCCTTCTGCCGCTCCGTCTTGTCCTGCTGACAAGTGATGCACGTCTTGACATATGCCTCGACGTCATTTCCATCTTTGGCCAGTAGTAGTTGCGGGACAGCAAGGCCATCATCCTTTCGACACCAGGATGACCAGCCCACTGTGAATCATGAGACTCCCGCAGTATTTCCTTCCTAAGGCCTGCACCACTGGGAACATATACACGATTACCCTTGGCATGCAATAAATCATTATCGAGCCAGTATCGCCTTACCACACCCTCCCTGACTTGCTGTACCACTTGTTGATATGTGGCATCATGTGGGGCCTGCTCCCTGATTTTGTCTAGCAAGTCACTCTGCACTTGAGTGAGGGCAGCAACCGTCTCTTGCACTTGTCGGCGACTTAGGGCATCTGCCACCTGATTTTGCCTTCCTGGCTTGTGTTCCCAAGTAAAATCATACTCAGCCAAGAACTCCTGCCACCGCGCCTGCCGTGCAGAAAGCTTCTTCTGAGTTTGAAAGAATGTGTTAGCCACATTGTCGGTTCGAACCACGAACCTGGTACCCAGCAAATACACCCTCCATGTGCGAAGGCAATGCACCACTGCAGCATCTCTTCTCTGGGCTGAGTACCTGCTCTGCATCATTGAGTTTCGGCTCTCATAGGCAATGGGGTGGCCTTCCTGCACCAACACACCTCCAATGGCTTTGTCCGAGGCATCAGTTAGCACACTGAAAGGCAACTCGAAATCAGGCAACCTCAGGACCGGCTCCGTGGACACCGCTGCCTTCAATTTGTCAAAGGCTTCTTGGCAATCTGTGGTCCACCTCCAAGGTCTATCCTTCTTGAGTAAGTCTGTCAATGGGGCCACCTTTTTGGAGTAACCCTGCACAAACTTCCTGTAGTAGTTAGACAAACCAAGAAAGGATCTCAACTCAGACACTTTGGTAGGGGCCTCCCACTCTACTTGCCTGGACTTTTCTCTCATCCATTTTAACTTGCCCTCGACTCACCCTATGCCCAAGGAACATAATCTCACGCCGGGCAAACTCACATTTTTCCTTTTTCACATATAATTGGTGCTCTCTCAACCTAGACAACACCAACCTCAGGTGGGACAAGTGATCCTCCAAGGACTCACTATATACAACAATATCATCCAGATATACAACCACAAAATGATCAATGAAGTCATGAAACACATCATTCATTAAATTACAGAAAGTAGCAGGGGCATTAGTCAAACCGAATGGCATCACCAAGAATTCGTAGGAGCCATAGCGAGTGATGCACGTGGTTTTCCCCTCATCTCCTTCTGCAATCCTGACTTGCCAATATCCAGACCGCAGATCCAGCTTGGTGAAATACGAGGCTCTCGCCAGCCTGTCAAACAAGTCCGCTATCAATGGAATAGGGTACTTGTTCTTTACCGTCACCTTGTTCAGAGCCCTGTAATCAACACACATCCGCAGGGAGCCATCGTGTTTCCTCTGAAACAACACCGGGGCACCGTATGGGCTTTGGAGGGCTGAATTAGGCCTGCATCCAGCAACTCCGTCAACTGCTTCCTCAGTTCTGCCAACTCTAGCGGACTCATGCGATATGAGGCTTGTGCTGGTGGTTTGGAACCGGGCACTAAATCGATCTTGTGGTCAGTGGCACGCCTCGGGGGAAGACACTTGGGGAGTTCAGGAGGCATCACATCAGTGAACTTCCCCAACAGATCCGCCACACTGTCAGGCACCTCCGCAACAATACCTTCTTTGATCTCCATCAAAGCCGCAAGGTAGGTGACTTCTCCCTTTTTCAGCCCATGCTTCACCTGCATAGCTGATAGCATACCACCCGACTTCCCACCAATACTGGAAGAGGGAGTGAACGTTCCAGCAACGAAACATGGATGATCCTCATGCATGATCATGAGACCACCCAAGTGAGGCAACAGAGCAACTTTTGCGCTCACAAAGAAATCAACTCCCAGTATGATATCAAAATCATCTAACGGAACCACAGTGAAGTTAAGCTTACCAGACCAATTGCCCATAGTTACCTCCACTCCTAGTGCCGTGCCAAGCACCTCCCGGGCTGCCGAATTGACTGCCTTCATTCGACTCCCTGTCTTGGTGACTTTCAGACCCAGTGACGCCACCATCCTCTCAGCAACAAAGTTGTGGGTAGCACCAGTGTCAGCCATCGCCATCAACTCCTTATTACTGAGCCCGATCTTTACATACATCAAGCCGGATTGTGGGGCACGTCCAGCTTGCACAGCACTCACCAACTGCAGAGGATTGACACGAGAGGGGCCAACATCGTCGAGAGGCCACTCTCCTCAGCAACTATGGCACTTAACTTCTCCCGCTTCGGGCACTCCTTAGCCCTGTGTGGTCCATTACATATGAAACATCCCGAGTTAGTTTTGCCTTTACCTTGTTCTTGGTAGACGGCTTTGCCTTTATTGCCGCCACCGTTGTGCTTATCTTTCTTGCCTTCCTTCTTCTTCTTGC
>JADCRB010000002.1:3093072-3103072 GCA_021464245.1 Carallia brachiata | reverse complement strand
AAGTCCTTGCAACTTACGATAAAGCTCACGATAATAATGGTTAGGAATAAATCGTTTTCTCATAATTGCCTTCATCTTATCCCAAGTGTCAATTGGTCTCTCACAATTTCTTCGACGATTGAGCACCAACTGGTCCCGCCAAATTATGGCATAATCGGTGAACACCACGACTGCTAACTTGACCTTCTTCTCCTCAGAGTAATCATGGCAGTCAAACACAAGCTCTATCTTCTTTTCCCACTCCAAGTAAGCATCAGGATCACTTTTGCCTTGAAATGGAGGAATCTTCATTTTGATGCTTCCAAAGTTGCGATCTTGTTCCCATCTCCCAATGTTCCTATCTCATCTACCTCCATGGCCTACTTCACGTCTACCTCTCTCTTCTCTACCACGTGCCATTCTACGCACACTATAATTGGAGCCTTGATCATCTTCGACAAAGTCATCCTCAAAATGAGCTTCATAACGTTCTCCACCATTCCCACGTGCATTGGGAACTCTTTGGTGCTGCCCTTGCTGCAAATTGACTATGGCAGCTTCTTGTCTATCCATGCTATCTCGCATTTCATCAAAACATGCAAACACTCGATCAAATTGTTGTTCCATCGTGCTGATCACAATTGATTCATTAGCTGATCCTTCCTTTGAAGCACCCTTGCCACGGTCTGAAGACATGTTTTAAATCTGCAAAATAATGTTAGAAAGGACCTCTCACAAATACTCCCTCACGTGTTTGCACTCCACTCCTCACGTATGACACTCAATCTCTCGTGTTTGCACACAAATCAATTTGGTTTTTCTCTCCAATGCAACTCACACTCTTGCCTTTTTCCACTCAATTGTTCCTCACTCTAAGTTCTTTGGAGCCAAGAACCAATAAAAAATCAGTTTACAAACTCCTTGCAACAACTATAACTAAAGACTGAAGGAAAAACAACAAGGGAAAGGGTTAGCTGCTGTCCACACAAGTAATTTGGCCAAATAGGTTTTTTTTTTTTTTTAATATGACCTGAACTGTTTTTTATTTTTTTTGTTAAACTTGCTGGAAAGTAACAAAAATGACTCAAATAACCACCAGAAAACACAAAAAAAAGGTTTAGATAGGGCGGACTAGGGTTTTCTCACTTTTTCCCAATCAGGACAGATATTGAGTGCTGAATTCGAACTCGATTTTGACAACGATTCCAATCGTACTGGGCTTTTCTCAAAACATAAAAGTTGTAGCCCTATGTGTTAGCTTTCAAACACAACTGGAATCACCCAATTTGAAGTTGTATAGAAGAAGTTATTACAAAAATACTGAACAGACGTCAAATCTGGCGGACAGACGCGCGGAAACACAAAGACTTAGGGTTTTCTTTTTCTTTTTTTTTTTTTAATTTTCAGCAAAGAACACACGAAAAAAAGACAAAGAACACACTAGGGTTTTGTTGTTGTTTTTTTTTTTAATTTTCTGGAATAGACACTAAACAATGGAACAAAGAAGACAAAGATGAACAGACACAAACCTAGGGTTAAGAACACGATGGAAAACACAAAAATAAACTTTGGATACGCAAACCTGACCTAGAGCCTAAGCTCTGATACAAATTGATGCGAACCCTGCGGATAGCACCGGAAGACCCAACACCTATAGGGAGACGCGAACCCCACGGATACACCGAAAGACCCACGAACGAGATTGAAATCACAACCCAAGGAAAGCCAAGTCAGGTTTGAAGGAACTTTCACCCAACGTCTATATGGAGACGCGAACCAAAGGTACAAAAGAAGGATATAGTCGCCACACCCTAGAAAAGGAAGAAGGAGGGTGATAAGACTTGGGTTGAACGCCACAAGGAGGTGTCCTTGATAAGTTCGGTAAAGAGTTCTAAAAACTCCAAAGAACGATTGTTCTAATTCTCAATTCATCAAAATTATTCCATTCTTAAAATAAAAGTCTTACAAGTCTTTTATAGGCATACCCAAATAGTTAGGGTTTTAAACCTACTAAGACTAGAAAACCTATTAAGACTAAAAAACCAAGTTCCTACACAAATAAGGAAAACCTAATTCAACTAGAAACTTGAAAATTAAAACTAATTCCTACTTGCAAACAAATTGGGTTTAAATAAAACATTGTTTGGCCCAAAACAACAATTAAAACTCTAAACTAAACAATCCAAATCAGTCCACACATAGTCTTGTATGCATTAGGCCCAAATAATTCTTGTTGGCCCAAACTTCCTCAATTTGGTTAACACTCCTCTTTTTGCACTTGGATCACATTGATGTAGACTTGTAGGACCTCTAATCTTCATTGCTTGCTCTACAAGTAAAGCACGTTTCTTGCTCTCCACGGAAAGTCCACTGAGCCATAAAATCACACCAAATCATGTAGTGAGGGTGCTAGCCTGGCTCACATCACTATGGGTTGTCATTTGTACTTAGTAAAAGAGAAATCACTCAGAGAGAAAGAGTGAAACACTGTTGAGAGTTCAGGTGATTGTTCCTTTGTATTGCTTGAGTTAAGTAATAAAAGGTTGGGAAAAATTCCCGTATATGCTCTTATGTCTCTTTCGAGTGTGTGAGTTGTGTGCCTTACTTATAAAGTTCCATTGTGCAAATCATTGTGTGTGCAGTTGGCTGAGACTAAGTGTGACTTAGTGCCATCACAAGGCATAATTTTGAGTGAGAAAATTAGCCGTGTGACAACTACCATGGTGGTGACGGGTGACAGAGAATTAGGGTTCGATTCCGGAGAGGGAGCCTGAGAAACGGCTACCACATCCAAGGAAGGCAACAGGCGCGCAAATTACCCAATCCTGACACGGGGAGGTAGTGACAATAAATAACAATACCGGTACACCTTAGTTTCATGAAGCAAGTTTGGGCCAACTGATATGAACCCCGCGGATAGCACCGGAAGAGCCAACGCCTATAGGGAGACGCGAACCCCACAGATACACCGAAAGACCCACGAACGAGATTGAAATCATAACCCAAGGAAAGCCAAGTCAGGTTTGAAGGAACCTTGACCCAACGTCTATATGGAGACGTGAACCAAAGGTATAAAAGAAGGATATAGTCACCACACCCTAGAAAAGGAAGAAGGAGGGAGATAAGACTTGGGTTGAATGCCACAAGGAGGTGTCCTTGATAAGTTCGGTAAAGAGTTCTGAAAACTCCAAAGAACGATTGTTCTAATTCTCAATTCATCAAAATTATTCCATTCTTAAAATAAAAGTCTTACAAGCCTTTTATAGGCATACCCAAATAGTTAGGATTTTAAACCTACTAAGATTAGAAAACATATTAAGACTAAAAAACCAAGTTCCTACACAAATAAGGAAAACCTAATTCAACTAGAAACTTGAAAATTAAAACTAATTCCTACTTGCAAACAGATTGGGTTTAAATAAAACATTGTTTAGCCCAAAACAACAATTAAAACTCTAAAGTAAACAATCCAAATCAGTCCACACATAGTCTTATATGCATTAGGCCCAAATAATTCTTGTTGGCCCAAACTTCCTCAGTTTGGTTAACACTCCTCGTTTTGCACTTGGATCACATTGATGTAGACTTGTAGGACCTCTAATCTTCATTGCTTGCTCTACAAGTAAAGCACGTTTCTTGCTCTCCAAGGAAAGTCCACCGAGCCATAAAATCACACCAAATCATGTAGTGAGGGTGCTAGCCTGGCTCACATCACTATGGGTTGTCATTTGTACTTAGTGAAAGAGAAATCACTCAGAGAGAAAGAGTGAAACACTGTTGAGAGTTCAGGTGATTGTTCCTTTGTATTGCTTGAGTTAACAATGGAACTTATAAGTAAGGCACACAACTCACACACTCGAAAGAGACATAAGAGCATATACAGGAATCTTTCCCAACCGTGTGACAACTACCATGGTGGTGACGGGTGACGGAGAATTAGGGTTCGATTCCAGAGAGGGAGCCTGAGAAACGGCTACCACATCCAAGGAAGGCAACAGGCGCGCAAATTACCCAATCCTGACACGGGGAGGTAGTGACAATAAATAACAATACCGGTACACCTTAGTTTCATGAAGCAAGTTTGGGCCAACTGATATGAACCCGCGGATAGCACCGGAAGAGCCAACGCCTATAGGGAGACGCGAACCCCACAGATACACCGAAAGACCCACGAACGAGATTGAAATCACAACCCAAGGAAAGCCAAGTCAGGTTTGAAGGAACCTTGACCCAACGTCTATATGGAGACGTGAACCAAAGGTATAAAAGAAGGATATAGTCACCACACCCTAAAAAAGGAAGAAGGAGGGAGATAAGACTTGGGTTGAACGCCACAAGGAGGTGTCCTTGATAAGTTCGGTAAAGAGTTCTGAAAACTCCAAAGAACGATTGTTCTAATTCTCAATTCATCAAAATTATTCCATTCTTAAAATAAAAGTCTTACAAGCCTTTTATAGGCATACCCAAATAGTTAGGGTTTTAAACCTACTAAGACTAGAAAACCTATTAAGACTGAAAAACCAAGTTCCTACACAAATAATAAAAACCTAATTCAACTAGAAACTTGAAAATTAAAACTAATTCCTACTTGCAAACAGATTGGGTAAATAAAACATTGTTTGGACCAAAACAACAATTAAAACTCTAAACTAAACAATCCAAATCAATCCACACATAGTCTTGTATGCATTAGGCCCAAATAATTCTTGTTGGCCCAAACTTCCTCAATTTGGTTAACACTCCTCTTTTTGCATTTGGATCACATTGATGTAGACTTGTAGGACCTCTAATCTTCATTGCTTGCTCTACAAGTAAAGCACGTTTCTTGCTTACCAAGGAAAGTCCACCGAGCCATAAAATCACACCAAATCATGTAGGGAAGGTGCTAGCCTGGCTCACATCACATAGGGTCTATATATAACTGACACCCCCAGCTATCTAGGTCTTAGAGATAAACATTATCTCCCCACGATCTCTATCGTGGCTGATAATCCTCATCTTCCCACGTTCTCATCCATGACTCGATCCTGATAAGCCTTATCTCCCACGATCATCCATCACTTGATCTCGATAAGTCTTATCTACCCACGATCCTTTGCCATGCACGATCTGATGAGCATTATCCCGATGCTTAGCCACCCGGATAGAGCCACACCCGCACGTCCCCACGTTCCACACATCGTAGGAGACTCAGTGCCATGTAGTGCCATGCAGTGCCATGCAGACTTGGCCAAGACCCAGTCTTGTGTTTTGGGCCTCTTGGCCGAAGCCCATGGCCCATCTGATGAAGCCCACGAACAAGTGGTCCAGCATCCTTTGTCCAACCCAAGTCTTGGTTCACATTGGGACCTGCATGTAGGCCCATGCCTGCGCTGACCCTCTCAGCTTTCACCTTGTTTCAAGGAGTGCTCAGCCACTCCAAAGTCCCATGCTAGGAATTGGCTCAAGGTGCCGCCAACTCCTGCATGCCAAGTGTTCAAGGGGCTAACAAACCACCCCCACCTATTGAAGCCAACGTCCTCGTTGGTAGGGTTGATAGGTAGTCTTCCACCTGTTTCTCGAACTGCCATAGGGTCACATCTCTATCCCAGCTCGCGTCATTGTCTGGGGCATTCTTCCACTTGTCCATACTCAACCCGCCTGTTCTTCTTACTTTGTCCCTGCGTTCGGTGGTCTAGAATTCTCTCCACTTCACGTTGGAACTCAGTGCTGATTGTAGGGGGAGCACGTCGTGCTTGTTTCCTTGGAGGCTCATCGCCTATTTCCTCATAGAAGGGCTTCAAGAAACTCACGTGGAAGGTTGGATGTACCTTCAACCTTTCGGGGAGTTGCAACCTGTATGCAACATTGCCAACTTTCTTCACCACTATGAAGGGACAGTCATACTTTGGAATTAGCCCACGATGCACTGTCTTGCTGTTGATCTTCTTCCAAATTTGGGGAGTAAGTTTTAGCAACACCTTATCCCCAACTTGGAAATGCACATCCCTCCTTCCTCGGTCCGCATACTTTTTCATTCGCCTGGCTGCCTTGTCCAAGCTATCCTGGGCCTCCTCTAGCCGCTCTTGCTTAGAACGGGCAAACCGGTGGGCTGCCGGGCATCTCCCTCCTGAGCTAGTCCTGGCCACATCGTTAGGAGTAAGGGGCTGTTGCCCCATAGCTAGCTCAAAGGGACTCATACCTGTGGAAGAGGACTTGTGAAGATTGTAGCAAAATTGGGCCGAATCCAACAACTCAAGCCAATTCCTCTGGCTTGCCGTCACGTAATGCCGAAGATATTCCTCAAGTAGGCCATTGATCCGCTCCGTCTGGCCATCAGTCTGAGGATGGTTGGCAGTAGAGAATTTCAATTTTGAACCCATCATGTTGAACAATGACGTCCAGAACCTGCCAGTGAAACGAGGATCCCGATCGCTCACAATATCTTCAAGCCACCCAAAGTACTTTACTACCTGCTTGTAGAAAAGCTTAGCGGCTGTCTCCGCTTGACATGAAGAGGGGGCAAGAATAAACACCGCATACTTGGAAAACCGATCTACCACCACCATGACAGATCCCATGCCATCAATCTTCGGGAATCCGCCAATGAAATCCATCGAAACCGATACCCATGGCTTCGTAGGAATGGGTAGCGGCTGCAACAAACCTGCCTCCTTCTGCCGCTCCGTCTTGTCCTGCTGACAAGTGATGCACGTCTTGACATATGCCTCGACGTCATCTTCCATCTTTGGCCAGTAGTAGTTGCGGGACAGCAAGGCCATCATCCTTTCGACACCAGGATGACCAGCCCACTGTGAATCATGAGACTCCCGCAGTATTTCCTTCCTAAGGCCTGCACCACTGGGAACATATACACGATTACCCTTGGCATGCAATAAATCATTATCGAGCCAGTATCGCCTTACCACACCCTCCCTGACTTGCTGTACCACTTGTTGATATGTGGCATCATGTGGGGCCTGCTCCCTGATTTTGTCTAGCAAGTCACTCTGCACTTGAGTGAGGGCAGCAACCGTCTCTTGCACTTGTCGGCGACTTAGGGCATCTGCCACCTGATTTTGCCTTCCTGGCTTGTGTTCCCAAGTAAAATCATACTCAGCCAAGAACTCCTGCCACCGCGCCTGCCGTGCAGAAAGCTTCTTCTGAGTTTGAAAGAATGTGTTAGCCACATTGTCGGTCCGAACCACGAACCTGGTACCCAGCAAATACACCCTCCATGTGCGAAGGCAATGCACCACTGCTAGCATTTCTTCTCTGTGCTGAGTACCGTGCTCTGCATCATTGAGTTTGGCTCTCATAGGCAATGGGGTGGCCTTCCTGCACCAACACACCTCCAATGGCTTTGTCCGAGGCATCAGTTAGCACACTGAAAGGCAACTCGAAATCAGGCAACCTCAGGACCGGCTCCGTGGACACCGCTGCCTTCAATTTGTCAAAGGCTTCTTGGCAATCTGTGGTCCACCTCCAAGGTCTATCCTTCTTGAGTAAGTCTGTCAATGGGGCCACCTTTTTGGAGTAACCCTGCACAAACTTCCTGTAGTAGTTAGACAAACCAAGAAAGGATCTCAACTCAGACACTTTGGTAGGGGCCTCCCACTCCACTATTGCCTGGACTTTTCTCTCATCCATTTTAACTTGCCCTCGACTCACCCTATGCCCAAGGAACATAATCTCACGCCGGGCAAACTCACATTTTTCCTTTTTCACATATAATTGGTGCTCTCTCAACCTAGACAACACCAACCTCAGGTGGGACAAGTGATCCTCCAAGGACTCACTATACAACAATATCATCCAGATATACAACCACAAAATGATCAATGAAGTCATGAAACACATCATTCATTAAATTACAGAAAGTAGCAGGGGCATTAGTCAAACCGAATGGCATCACCAAGAATTCGTAGGAGCCATAGCGAGTGATGCACGTGGTTTTCCCCTCATCTCCTTCTGCAATCCTGACTTGCCAATATCCAGACCGCAGATCCAGCTTGGTGAAATACGAGGCTCTCGCCAGCCTGTCAAACAAGTCCGCTATCAATGGAATAGGGTACTTGTTCTTTACCGTCACCTTGTTCAGAGCCCTGTAATCAACACACATCCGCAGGGAGCCATCGTGTTTCCTCTGAAACAACACCGGGGCACCGTATGGCGCTTTGGAGGGCTGAATTAGGCCTGCATCCAGCAACTCCGTCAACTGCTTCCTCAGTTCTGCCAACTCTAGCGGACTCATGCGATATGAGGCTTGTGCTGGTGGTTTGGAACCGGGCACTAAATCGATCTTGTGGTCAGTGGCACGCCTCGGGGGAAGACACTTGGGGAGTTCAGGAGGCATCACATCAGTGAACTTCCCCAACAGATCCGCCACACTGTCAGGCACCTCCGCAACAATACCTTCTTTGATCTCCATCAAAGCCGCAAGGTAGGTGACTTCTCCCTTTTTCAGCCCATGCTTCACCTGCATAGCTGATAGCATACCACCCACTTCCCACCAATACTGGAAGAGGGAGTGAACGTTCCAGCAACGAAACATGGATGATCCTCATGCATGATCATGAGACCACCCAAGTGAGGCAACAGAGCAACTTTTGCGCTCACAAAGAAATCAACTCCCAGTATGATATCAAAATCATCTAACGGAACCACAGTGAAGTTAAGCTTACCAGACCAATTGCCCATAGTTACCTCCACTCCTAGTGCCGTGCCAAGCACCTCCCGGGCTGCCGAATTGACTGCCTTCATTCGACTCCCTGTCTTGGTGACTTTCAGACCCAGTGACGCCACCATCCTCTCAGCAACAAAGTTGTGGGTAGCACCAGTGTCAGCCATCGCCATCAACTCCTTATTACTGAGCCCGATTTTCACATACATCAAGCCGGATTGTGGGGCACGTCCAGCTTGCACAGCACTCACCAACTGCAGAGGATTGACACGAGAGGGGCCAACATCGTCCGAGAGGCCACTCTCCTCAGCAACTATGGCACTTAACTTCTCCCGCTTCGGGCACTCCTTAGCCCTGTGTGGTCCATTACATATGAAACATCCCGAGTTAGTTTTGCCTTTACCTTGTTCTTGGTAGACGGCTTTGCCTTTATCCTTGCCGCCACCGTTGTGCTTATCTTTCTTGCCTTCCTTCTTCTTCTTGCCCTTGTCTTTGGGCTGCTTCCCAGCATCAGAATCAGGAGACTTGTTGATCCGAAAATCAACTAAACCATCAGCCGCAGCCATCGCTGAAGGAAGGTCCTTCACACCTTGCCTTCTAAGCTCGAGTTGAGCCCAGGGTTGAAGACCGGATAAGAAGTTGAAAAGCTTGTCTTCATCCGACATGTTGCGGATGTCAAGCATCAAGGAACTGAATTCCTTCACGTAGTCACGCACCGTACCACTCTGCTTCAACTTCTTCAAGGATTCCCTCGCAACCCATGACGTGTTGCAGGGTAAGAACTGGTCTTTTAACTCCTTCTTTAGGCTCTCCCACGTCTCGATCTTAGGCCTGCCCGCACTTGCATCGTCATCCAACCGAGTTCGCCACCACAGCTTGGCGTCCTTGGCTAGATACATGCTGGTCAGATTGACCTTCTCGTCGTCTGGCACTCGGGCAGCTTTGAAGTACTGCTCCATATCCCACAGAAAATTCTCAATCTCTTTGGCATCCCTCGCTCCCTCGAAGGCTTTAGGCTCTGGCACCTTCATCTTGGTCGAGCCCTCCATCACACCTCCGCTTGGTTGAGAGGCCACAGCCTTCTTGAGGATGGCTATTTCTGCTGCCATTCCTCAAGCCGAAAAGCTGTGTTTGAAGAGGCCACCACCTCTTGTTGCCGCTGCAGATCGATTATGTACTGCTCATGGAGCGCCAATGTCTGGAACACGGTGAAATTTGTATCCTCCGGAATCACCGAGTACCTCAAAGAGTTTGGCTACACGCTCACGTACAGCATCAAGACCCGAACCACCTGCCATTGGTCGAACCTTTATGCTCTGATACCAGCTGTCACACGGCTAATTTTCTCACTCAAAATTA
>JADCRB010000002.1:3080572-3085572 GCA_021464245.1 Carallia brachiata | reverse complement strand
AGCGGGCTGCTCCCACGCCCTGCTCTCATTCTCGCCCCCTGATCGGTCCCCGTTTTTGGGTCAAATGAACAACCACATGCACCATAATTTTCCACATATTTTTCTAGAGGTCCACACAAAGTTTTTCTCAATTCCGCCCATTTTTCTATTTTTTACGATTTTCTGTATTTTTTGGCTTCGAAAAATAAAAAAAAATATTTCCAGCTTCCGAAAAATTTTGAAATTTTTTCCCAAGGTCTATTACATTTTTCTCAGTGTTCCCACAAAATTTCAACTCAAAACTCCAAGTATTCAATTTTTTTTGGGTGGTATGACCACTCAAACATTCCAATGTCTCCTACCAAAGGGTCCAAAACCTTACTGCTCTTTAAAGGGGAGGTGCATGTCTCACCCCCAACTAGCCTTGCTAGCTTCAAGCTAGTGGGCTTGTGGGGGATGTTGCTTGCAACTAGGTTGGTGAAACGATGCGCGGATGGAAAAGGATTGGTGCAGATGATCGGTGGACAAATTCCCCGATACTCCGACCGCGCGGGGCCCCCCCTCTGGTCGGTCGGTCACGCGTGACCCGATTCGCCGATTTTTGTCCCAAAAAATGAAAATTTGCCCCGACGTAGGAAAAAGTGCTGCGAATCCAAAGAAAGCGGTCGCTAGATGAAATTCTTTGCCGATAATTTTATTTTCGGCCCGGTTTGCCAATTTCTGCCCCGAAAAACGAAATTTTACCCCGATGTTGGAAACGATGTCTGGAATCGGACAATTCGTGCCGAAAGATGAAATTATTTGCCAAGGATTCCATTTTTCGTCCCGAAAGAAGCATGAGCATTGGCAATTGGGGCTGACCCCGGTGATTTGGTAAGCCCAAATGCCTATCCGCAAGGCGGGGGCTGGGTGCAACAGCACCGTTTTTGATCAAAATTGGGGGATTACTTGCGGGTCCACCATCCAATTGCAGGAGCCAAGATGTCGAAGCAACACAGCGTCTCGAACATTGTCGCGCTGCGGTTAATTGGTAACCATGACCCGATTGGTCGTGCCGAAGGAACTCCCAACGATGGTTGAGCGCTGTGCCGTGCACGCTTCCCTCATTCAATGCGGGGTGGCCCGAGGTGCCCCCAGTCATATGGCTCGAGGCCCCCTTTGCTGATGCAACGGTTGTTCCTAACGAAAAATGTGAAAGTTCACGTACGATCTCTCGCGCTCAGCGGTGCGGGCAGCGATTCTCTCGGGTGCTTCCACATCATCCGCGGGTCATCAAGCCACGCGGGCGTGTGTTACGCTTGGGGGGGTTATTGCCTAGTGTACGCAATTGCGCATGAGTCGTGAAGGGATTGAAAGGGCTTGCAGGTTCCACGCTAGAGCGTCGAACTGTCGGCCCCTGATCCTCTGAAAACTTGCACCCGAGTGCTTCAAATCTGCCTCGAGGTGAAAGACAAGGGTTCCTGTGCTGCGTTCCTTCCAATTTGGAAAAATGTTTGCGATGCATTTGTGCCTTCTCGTCCTTCACCTCCTCGGGGGTGCGGGGCAGACCTCATGTCGTCGCCTGTGTCCCTGGCATGCTGATTGCGGTTGCTTTGGTGCATGGTTCGACGGTCGTGCTCTCGGATTCGAAACATTACTCGAGCAATGGAACTGTCGTTCCACTCCACCTTTGTTCGAACGGAGCCTTTGTCCCTTTATAGCACGACTGCCACGCCCGTTTCGTTATTGGCCCCCCTACCATTTGGTTGGGTTCGTGCCGTGCGTGCGGTCACGGGCATCGTGAAGGAATGATACCTGGTTGATCCTGCCAGTAGCCATATGCTTGTCTCAAAGATTAAGCCATGCATGTGTAAGTATGAACTAATTCACACTGTGAAACTGCGAATGGCTCATTAAATCAGTTATAGTTTGTTTGATGGTACCTGCTACTCGGATAACCGTTGTAATTCTAGAGCTAATACGTGCAACAAATGCCGACTTCTAGAAGGGATGCATTTATTAGATAAAAGGTCGACGCGGGCTCTGCCCGTTGCTCTGATGATTCATGATAACTCGACGAATCGCACAACCAACGTGCCGGCGACGCATCATTCAAATTTCTGCCCCATCAACTTTCGATGGTAGGATAGAGGCCTACTATTAGCCCCTTGAACACTTGGCATGTCGGAGTTGGCGGCACCTTGAGCCAATCCCTAGCATGGGACTACATGCGGGTCCCAGTGTGGACCAACACTTGGCACGGCCGTACATGCGGGTCCCAGTGTGGACCAAGACTTGGGTTGGACAAAGGATGCTAGACCACTTATTCGTGGGCTCCATCAGATGGGCCATGCGCTTGGGCCAAGAGACCCAAAACACAAGACTGGGTCTTGGGCAAGTCTGCATGGCACTGCATGGCACTACATGGCACCGAGTCTCCTACGATGTGTGGAACGTGGGGACGTGCGGATGTGGCTCTATCCGGTTGGCCAAGCATCGGGATAATGCTCATCAGATCGTGCATGGCAAAGGATCGTGGGTAGATAAGACTTATCGAGATCAAGTGATGGATGATCGTGGGAGATAAGGCTTATCAGGATCGAGTCATGGATGAGAACGTGGGAAGATCAGGATTATCAGCCATGATAGAGATTGTGGGGAGATAATGTTTATTTCCAAGACCTAGAGAGCTGGGGGTGTCAGCTATATATAGACCCTATGGGTTGTCATTTGTACTCAGTAAAAGAGAAATCACTCAGAGAGAAAGAGTGAAACACTGTTGAGAGTTCAGGTGATTGTTCCTTTGTTTTGCTTGAGTTAAGTAATAAAAGGTTGGGAAAGGTTTCCCGTATATGCTCTTGTGTCTCTTTCGAGTGTGTGAGTTGTGTGCCTTACTTATAAAGTTCTATTGTGCAAATCATTGTGTGTGCGGTTGGCTGAGACTAAGTGTGACTTAGTGCCATCACAAGGCGTAATTTTGAGTGAGAAAATTAGCCGTGTGACAGCTGGTATCAGAGCGTGGTTCGACCAATGGCAGGTGGTTCGGGTCTTGATGCTGTACGTGAGCGTGTAGCCAAACTCTTTGAGGTACTCGGTGATCTTCCAGAGGATACAAATTTCACCGTGTTTCAGACATTGGCACTCCATGAGCAGTACATAATAGATCTACAACGGCAACAAGAGGTGGTGGCCTCTTCAAACACAGCTTTTCAGCTTGAGGAAATGGCAGCAGAAATAGCCATCCTCAAGAAGGCTGTGGCCTCTCAACCAAGCGGAGGTGTGATGGAGGGCTCGACCAAGATGAAGGTGCCAGAGCCTAAAGCCTTCGAGGGAGCGAGGGATGCCAAAGAGATTGAGAATTTTCTGTGGGATATGGAGCAGTACTTCAAAGCTGCCCGAGTGCCAGACGACGAGAAGGTCAATCTGACCAGCATGTATCTAGCCAAGGACCAAGCTTGGTGGCGAACTCGGTTGGATGACGATGCAAGTGCGGGCAGGCCTAAGATCGAGATGGGAGAGCCTAAAGAAGGAGTTAAAAGACCAGTTCTTACCCTGCAACACGTCATGGGTTGCGAGGGAATCCTTGAAGAAGTTGAAGCAGAGTGGTACGGTACGTGACTACGTGAAGGAATTCAGTTCCTTGATGCTTGACATCTGCAACATGTCAGATGAAGACAAGTTTTTCAAGTTCTTATCCGGTCTTCAACCCTGGGCTCAACTCGAGCTTAGAAGGCAAGGTGTGAAGGACCTTCCTTCAGCGATGGCTGCAGCTGATGGTTTAGTTAATTTTCGGATCAACAAGTCTCCTAATTCTAATGCTGGGAAGCAGCCCAAAGACAAGGGCAAGAAGAAGAAGGAAGGCAAGAAAGATAAGCACAACGGTGGCGCAAGGATAAAGGCAAAGTCGTCTACCAAGAACAAGGTAAAGGCAAAACTAACTCGGGATGTTTCATATGTAATGGACCACACAGGGCTAAGGAGTTCCCGAAGCGGGAGAAGTTAAGTGCCATAGTTGCTGAGGAGAGTGGCCTCTCGGACGATGTTGGCCCCTCTCGTGTCAATCCTCTGCAGTTGGTGAGTGCTGTGCAAGCTGGACGTGCCCCACAATCCGGCTTGATGTATGTGAAAATCGGGCTCAGTAATAAGGAGTTGATGGCGATGGCTGACACTGGTGCTACCCACAACTTTGTTGCTGAGAGGATGGTGGCGTCACTGGGTCTGAAAGTCACCAAGACAGGGAGTCGAATGAAGGCAGTCAATTCGGCAGCCCGGGAGGTGCTTGGCACGGCACTAGGAGTGGAGGTAACTATGGGCAATTGGTCTGGTAAGCTTAACTTCACTGTGGTTCCGTTAGATGATTTTGATATCATACTGGGAGTTGATTTCTTTGTGAGCGCAAAAGTTGCTCTGTTGCCTCACTTGGGTGGTCTCATGATCATGCATGAGGATCATCCATGTTTCGTTGCTGGAACGTTCACTCCCTCTTCCAGTATTGGTGGGAAGTCGGGTGGTATGCTATCAGCTATGCAGGTGAAGCATGGGCTGAAAAAGGGAGAAGTCACCTACCTTGCGGCTTTGATGGAGATCAAAGAAGGTATTGTTGCGGAGGTGCCTGACAGTGTGGCGGATCTGTTGGGGAAGTTCACTGATGTGATGCCTCCTGAACTCCCCAAGTGTCTTCCCCCGAGGCGTGCCACTGACCACAAGATCGATTTAGTGCCCGGTTCCAAACCACCAGCACAAGCCTCATATCGCATGAGTCCGCTAGAGTTGGCAGAACTGAGGAAGCAGTTGACGGAGTTGCTGGATGCAGGCCTAATTCAGCCCTCCAAAGCGCCATACGGTGCCCCGGTGTTGTTTCAGAGGAAACACGATGGCTCCCTGCGGATGTGTGTGATTACAGGGCTCTGAACAAGGTGACGGTAAAGAACAAGTACCCTATTCCATTGATAGCGGACTTGTTTGACAGGCTGGCAGAGCCTCGTATTTCACCAAGCTGGATCTGCGGTCTGGATATTGGCAAGTCAGGATTGCAGAAGGAG
>JADCRB010000002.1:3063072-3068072 GCA_021464245.1 Carallia brachiata | reverse complement strand
CTCCCAACGCGCTTGCGCAGCCCTCCCAGCGCGCTTGGAGTCGGGCTGCCACGGGCGGGAGCAGTCTTCCCAGTCATATGGCTCGAGGGCCCCTTTGCCGATGCAACGGTTGTTCTTAACGAAAAATGTGAAAGTTCACGTACGATCTCTCACGCTCAACGGTGCGGGCAGCGATTCTCTCGGGTGCTTCACATTCCCCGCGGCACATCAAGCCACGCGGGCGTGTGTTACACTTGGGGGGGGTTGTTGCCTAGTGTACGCTATTGCGCATAAGTGGTGAAGGAATTGAAAGGGCTTGCAGGCTCCACGCTAGAGCGTCGAACTGTCAGCCCCCGATCCTCTACAAACTTGCACCCGAGTGCTTCAAAATCTGCCTCGAGGTGAAAGACAAGGGTTCCTGTGCTGCGTTCCTTCCAATTTGGAAAAATGTTTGTGATGCTTTTGTGCCTTCTCGTCCCTGGCATGCCGATTGCGGTTGCTTTGGTGCATGGTTCGACGGTCGTGCTCTCGGATTTGATACATTACTCGAGCAATGGAACTGTCGATCCAGTCCACCTTTGCTCAAACAGAGCCTTTGTCCCTCTATAGCACGACTGCCATGCCCGTTTCGTCATCGGCCCCCTACCATTTGGTTGGGTTCGTGCCGTGCGTGCGGTCACGGGCATCGTGAAGGAATGCTACCTGGTTGATCCTGCCAGTAGTCATATGCTTGTCTCAAAGATTAAGCCATGCATGTGTAAGTATGAACTAATTCAGACTGTGAAATTGCGAATGGTTCATTAAATCAGTTATAGTTTTGTTTAATGGTACCTGCTACTCGGATAACCGTAGTAATTCTAGAGCTAATACGTTCAACAAACCCTGACTTCTGGAAGGGATGCATTTATTAGATAAAAAGGTTGACGTGGGCTCTGCCCGTTACTCTGATGATTCATGATAACTCGACGGATCGCACGGCCAATGTGCCGGCGACGCATCATTCAAATTTCTACCCTATCAACTTTCGATGGTAGGTTAGAGGCCTACTGTTAGCCCCTTGAACACTTGGCACGCAGGAGTTGGTGGCACCTTGAGCCAATTCCTAGCATGGGACTTTGGAGTGGTTGGGCACTCTTTGAAACAAAGTGAAAGCTGAGAGGGTCAGCGCAAGCACAGGCCTACATGCGGGTCCCAGTGTGGACCAAGACTTGGGTTGGATAAAGGATGCTGGACTACTTGTTCGTGGGCTCCATCAGATGGGCCATGGGCTTGGGCCAAGAGGCCCAAAACACAAGACTGGGTCTTGGCCAAGTCTGCATGGCACTACATGGCACCGAGTCTCCTACGACCTGTGGAACGTGGGGACGTGCGGGTGTGGCTCTATCCGAGTGGCCAAGCATCGGGATAATGCTCATCAGATCGTGCATGGCAAAGGATCGTGGGTAGATAATGTTTATCTCCAAGATCTAGATAGCTGGGGGTGTGAGCTATATATAGACCCTACGGGTTGTCATTTGTACTCAGTGAAAGAGAAATCACTCAGAGAGAAAGAGTGAAGCACTGTTAGGAGTTCAGGTGTTTGTTCCTTTGTATTCTTTGAGTTAAGTAATATAAGGTTGGGAAAGGTTTACCGTATATGCTCTTGTGTCTTTTTCGAGTGTGTGAGTTGTGTGCCTTACTTATAAAGTTCCATTGTGCAAATCATTGTGTGTGCGGTTGGCTGAGACTAAGTGTGACTTAGTGCCATCACAAGGCGTAATTTTGAGTGAGAAAATTAGCCGTGTGACAGCTGGTATCAGAGCGTAAAGGTTCGACTAATGGCAGGTGGTTCGGGTCTTGATGCTGTACGTGAGCGTGTAGCCAAACTCTTTGAGGTACTTGGTGATCTTCCAGAGGATACAAATTTCACTGTGTTCCAGACATTGGCGCTCCATGAGCAGTACATAATCGATCTGCAGCAGCAACAAGAGGTTGTGGCCTCTTCAAACACAGCTTTTCGGCTTGAGGAGATGGCAGCAGAAATAGCCATCCTCAAGAAGGCTGTGGCCTCTCAACCAAGCGGAGGTGTGATGGAGGGCTCGACCAAGATGAAGGTGCTGGAGCCTAAAGCCTTCGAGGGAGCGAGGGATGCCAAAGAGATTGAGAATTTTCTGTGGGATATGGAGCAGTACTTCAAAGCTGCCCGAGTGCCAGACGACGAGAAGGTCAATCTGACCAGCATGTATCTAGCCAAGGACGCCAAGCTGTGGTGGCAAACTCAGTTGGATGACGATGCAAGTGCGGGCAGGCCTAAGATCGAGACGTGGGAGAGCCTAAAGAAGGAGTTAAAAGACCAGCTCTCACCCTACAACACGTCATGGGTTGCAAGGGAATCCTTGAAGAAGTTGAAGCAGAGTGGTACGGTGCGTGACTACGTGAAGGAATTCAGTTCCTTGATGCTTGACATCCGCAACATGTCGAATGAAGACAAGCTTTTCAACTTCTTATCCGGTCTTTAACCTTGGGCTCAACTCGAGCTTAGAAGGCAAGGTGTGAAGGACCTTCCTTCAGCGATGGCTGCGGCTGATGGTTTAGTTGATTTTTGGATCAACAAGTCTCTTGATTCTAATGCTGGGAAGCAGCCCAAAGACAAGGGTAAGAAGAAGAAGGAAGGCAAGAAAGGTAAGCACAACGGTGGCGGCAAGGATAAAGGCAAAGCCGTCTACCAAGAACAAGGTAAAGGCAAAACTAACTCGGGTGTTTCATATGTAATGGACCACACAGGGCTAAGGAGTGCCCAAGCGGGAGAAGTTAAGTGCCATAGTTGCTGAGGAGAGTGGCCTCTCGGACGATGTTGGCCCCTCTCGTGTCAATCCTCTGCAGTTGGTGAGTGCTGTGCAAGCTGGACGTGCCCCACAATCCGCTTGATGTATGTAAAGATCGGGCTCAGTAATAAGGAGTTGATGGCGATGGCTGACACTGGTGCTACCCACAACTTTGTTGCTGAGAGGATGGTGGCGTCACTGGGTCTGAAAGTCACCAAGACAGGGAGTCGAATGAAGGCAGTCAATTCGGCAGCCCGGGAGGTGCTTGGCACGGCACTAGGAGTGGAGGTAACTATGGGCAATTGGTCTGGTAAGCTTAACTTCACTGTGGTTCCGTTAGATGATTTTGATATCATACTGGGAGTTGATTTCTTTGTGAGCGCAAAAGTTGCTCTGTTGCCTCACTTGGGTGGTCTCATGATCATGCATGAGGATCATCCATGTTTCGTTGCTGGAACGTTCACTCCCTCTTCCAGTATTGGTGGGAAGTCGGGTGGTATGCTATCAGCTATGCAGGTGAAGCATGGGCTGAAAAAGGGAGAAGTCACCTACCTTGCGGCTTTGATGGAGATCAAAGAAGGTATTGTTGCGGAGGTGCCTGACAGTGTGGCGATCTGTTGGGGAAGTTCACTGATGTGATGCCTCCTGAACTCCCCAAGTGTCTTCCCCGAGGCGTGCCACTGACCACAAGATCGATTTAGTGCCCGGTTCCAAACCACCAGCACAAGCCTCATATCGCATGAGTCCGCTAGAGTTGGCAGAACTGAGGAAGCAGTTGACGAGTTGCTGGATGCAGGCCTAATTCAGCCCTCCAAAGCGCCATACGGTGCCCCGGTGTTGTTTCAGAGGAAACACGATGGCTCCCTGCGGATGTGTGTTGATTACAGGGCTCTGAACAAGGTGACGGTAAAGAACAAGTACCCTATTCCATTGATAGCACTTGTTTGACAGGCTGCAGAGCCTCGTATTTCACCAAGCTGGATCTGCGGTCTGGATATTGGCAAGTCAGGATTGCAGAAGGAGATGAGGGGAAAACCACGTGCATCACTCGCTATGGCTCCTACGAATTCTTGGTGATGCCATTCGGTTTGACTAACGCCCCTGTTACTTTCTGTAATTTAATGAATGATGTGTTTCATGACTTCATTGATCATTTTGTGGTTGTATATCTGGATGATATTGTTGTGTATAGTGAGTCCTTGGAGGATCACTTGTCCCACCTGAGGTTGGTGTTGTCTAGGTTGAGAGAGCACCAATTATATGTGAAAAAGGAAAAATGTGAGTTTGCCCGGCGTGAGATTATGTTCCTTGGGCATAGGGTGAGTCGAGGGCAAGTTAAAATGGAGAGAAAAGTCCAGGCAATAGTGGAGTGGGAGGCCCCTACCAAAGTGTCTGAGTTGAGATCCTTTCTTGGTTTGTCTAACTACTACAGGAAGTTTGTGCAGGGTTACTCCAAAAAGGTGGCCCCATTGACAGACTTACTCAAGAAGGATAGACCTTGGAGGTGGACCACAGATTGCCAAGAAGCCTTTGACAAATTGAAGGCAGCGGTGTCCACGGAGCCGGTCCTGAGGTTGCCTGATTTCGAGTTGCCTTTCAGTGTGCTAACTGATGCCTCAGACAAAGCCATTGGAGGTGTGTTGGTGCAGGAAGGCCACCCCATTGCCTATGAGAGCCGAAAACTCAATGATGCAGAGCAACGGTACTCAGCCACGAGAAGGAATGCTGCAGTGGTGCATTGCCTTCGCACATGGAGGGTGTTTTGCTGGGTACCAGGTTCGTGGTTCGACCGACAATGTGGCTAACACATTCTTTCAAACTCAGAAGAAGCTTTCTGCACGGCAGGCGCGGTGGCAGGAGTTCTTGGCTGAGTATGATTTTACTTGGGAACACAAGCCAGGAAGGCAAAATCAGGTGGCAGATGCCCTAAGTCGCCGACAAGTGCAAGAGACGGTTGCTGCCCTCACTCAAGTGCAGAGTGACTTGCTAGACAAAATCAGGGAGCAGGCCCCACATGATGCCACATATCAACAAGTGGTACAGCAAGTCAGGGAGGGTGTGGTAAGGCGATACTGGCTCGATAATGATTTATTGCATGCCAAGGGTAATCGTGTATATGTTCCCAGTGGTGCAGGCCTTAGGAAGGAAATACTGCGGGAGTCTCATGATTCACAGTGGGCTGGTCATGGTGTCGAAAGGATGATGGCCTTGCTGTCC